>CM030368.1:188365103-188380854 GCA_017893485.1 Hemerocallis citrina | reverse complement strand
TAACATCATATTGCCTCAGGTTGAACTTCTAATTCTCTCGCACCATTTCTACCTGTCTTCAGCCTGTCTTGATGGAGTTGATGTCCTCGTCACTCTTGCTGCAAATAGGGTAGAATCATATGTATCAGAAGGAGGTTTCTCTTGTTTGGCCCGCCTGATAACTGGAGTCAGCAATTTCCATGCCTTAAATTTTATTCTTAATATACTTATAGAAAATGGGCAGCTAGATCTCCTACTCAAGAAATATTCTACTGCTGAAACTGGCACCGCTACAGCAGAAGCAGTCAGAGGATTCCGAATGTCTGTTCTTACATCGTTAAAGCTTTTTAATCCTCATGATCTTGACGCATTTGCTATGGTACGTGATTATTTCCTTTACTTCCGAAAGTTTTCCCTTAACAAACCTCAAAACTATGAAATAAGCCTCTCTTTTATTGTCTTATTGGTGGATTATCTTTCTTTGGCATATGTTTATTTTTCTGAAATATGCCCATTGCAAAGCATACAGTTCATCTGATAGGAAAGTAAAAACAATTTAAGCCATTTTAAATCAATATTCTGTGCGATGTGTAAAAAAAGAAAAAAAATAGGAGAGTGAGTCCTATTCCACTACTTTTAATAAAAGCAATTTGTACATTGAGTTTCTATTTGAATCAAACAATCAAAGCCTGGAAGCTAGGCCTGTAAATCGGACCGGACGGGATCGGATAGCTATATGTTCAAGTTCAGACCGAAATTCTACTCGGACGGGCTTATGTCCGGCTCGGTCTAGGTCGGACAAAATTTTTATAGTCCGGACTCGGTTTGGTAAAGCATCGGACCGCAATAATATTCGGACGGACTTATGTCCGGCTCGAGCTCGGTAAAGAATCGGACCGAATAATTTGTTCAGGATCGGTTCATATAACAGTTCGGACGGTCAACGGTCGGACCATTTCTCGAGCCGGACTCAGACGGATGACGGACCGTCCTGTTCATTTTACACCCCTACTAGAAGCATACTGCTTTCCTCCTGTAACTGAAAAGAGAAATTTGGAAAAGCAAAGCAGATAACTACTCATCAGTTTCCTAATTTACTTCCCTTTTTGTGCAGAAGTAATTAACTGCCCCATGTTTTCTTACGTGTTTATAGTGAAACAAATTATGTCAAAGTGTATTTCCTTCAGGGGCGGATCCAGGATTGAAAAGTGAGGGGGGCTGGTAAAAAAAATAAATTCACACAAGATAACATTCAAAATATATGTAAAGTTGTTATAAATATTAGAGGGGTGTACTAAATTCTCCACATCTCTCAAAATATACGTTCTTAAATCATTTTAGTTGCACCCGGCGATGTTTGATAGAGTAAAATTCATCAACCACATCAAAATCAATGTCTTCAACAAAATCTCTCTCAATAAAGATGGTCAAACAATCTGTAAGAAAATCATCTTCCATCATGCTCCGAATTGGCGTTTTAATCAGTTTCATAGCGGGGAATGCACGCTGTGTTGTTGTCGTTGAAACAGGAAGAGTCAAACCAAGCGAATGAGTCTATCAATCAAAACAATATCATTGACTTTTTTGTTTCCACCAACTTCCGACATAATTTCGAAAGAAAAGATATATTCTGAAACAAATGACGAATCACATCGACCTTATAATGTTGTACCTCCACTCTTAAAGCATACAACTCAACTGTGGAGAAATCTTCGTGATAGAACTTATATGCAGGAGTATAAATATCATCTATCTTGAATGATTTTAACCAGTAAATAGGATCCAAAGCTGTACCGAGAATAAGTAGTTCAACTGTCGACTCAGAAACCTGCTACACAACTTCACAGTATAAAAATCTATTACTGCATTGAAGATATCAACACCATAATAATGTTGAAATGTGATAAACATGATTCGATGTTGGAACATCATCCAAAATTGGAATTTGGGCACTTGATGATTGACCAACACTTTTTTTACTCAAAAAATTGAGAAGAGGGTGTAGTTTGTTTCCTTTTTGCATTTATCATATCATCAAATTGCAAAATTGTAATTCTTGCAAATAGCATAAATTACTATTACTAATCATGATCTATATATGACATACAATCTTGAATTAGTTTATAAGAAAGGTAGCACAAGTGCACAATAATTCAAACCCAACACATTCAATTTCTTTTGAAACTTTCAATTCCTAAAACGGATACCCTCATACCCAAATGTCAAATGTGAGACGAGTAACTTCCAATTCCTAAAACAATTCATATTAAGGAGACAGGAGTAAGAGTAACTGATGCTACTGATGTAGTGGTGGGAGCAACAGGTATGAGTTCTTGTTATTTGTAGAGGGTGAGACAGATCTGGATCTGAGATGGGGGTTTTGTGAGGAGCAGGAGAGGTGTTTCTGCTGGTTGCTGGCCGCCTCGAACACCTGTAATATACCTAGAAACACCGAGAAAGGTCCCGACGACAGGCTCTCCGTCGATCTAGCCAGTCACTTTAGAAAATGAAAGCTAAGGTTTATCAAGGCTAAAATGACATTACCTTTACAATGGGGGTGACTGCCTGGTATTTATAGGCAGAGAGAGGGAACTCTAATAGGCCAGGTTGACCCTCCCCAATGGGCCTAGTTGGAAAAATGGACCAGTCGGTGATCCAGTAAGTAATTGGGCCTAATTTAGGGGGATTCGCACATCATGATATCAAACGACTCAGATTGGGCTGGATTTTTACCCACATCATAGGCTCCACACTCCTAGAGGGCTAGGTGCGCCTGCCTTCAAGGAGTAGATTAATCTCGTTAGAGAAGAGTTCAGCTAAAAAGTGTACCCGAAAGTAGGGTGATGGATCTCCGTAGAACATGCGTGGAATTGACCTCAGATTCGGTAGCGCCGAGCTCCTTTGAGGAAGTTCCGAGTCGAACACTGAGCGCCGAGCTGAGCCATGTGAGAGGTCGGTGGTCGGCTCGAGGTTAATGTCGAGCGCCGAGCGCCGAGCATTGAGTGAAAGCTATGAGCTGGCTCGAGGTTAACGTCGAGTGCCGAGCACTGAGCTTAGTGCGAGAGATAGAGGGTGACTCGAGGTTAATGCTCAGCGTCGAGCCCTGTGAGCTTGTATGAAATATAGGAGCTTGCTCGAGGTTAATATCGAGCACCAAACGCCGAGCTTAGTGCGAAAGACAGGAGCTGGTTTGAGGTTAATGTCAAGCGTCGAGTGCCAAGCCTACCGCGAGAGACAGGGTCTAGCTCGAGGTTAATGCCGAGCATCGAGCCCCGTGAGCTTGTATGAAAGCTAGGAGCTTGCTCGAGGTTAATATCGAGCGCCGAACGCCGAGCTTAGCGTGAAAGCCAGATTCTGGCTCGAGGTTAATGTTGAGTGTTGAGCGCTGAGCTTAATGCGAGAAACGGGGTCTGGCTCATGGTTAATGCCGAGCATCGAGTCTTGTAAGCTTGTATGAAAGCTAGAAGCTTGCTCGAGGTTAGTACCGAGCGCTGAAGGCTGAGCTTTGCGTGAAAGACAGTCTGGCTCGAGGTTAATGCCGAGCGTCGAGCCCTGTGAGCTTGTACGAAAGCTAGGAGCTTGCTCGAGGTTAATATCGAGCACCGAACACCGAGCTTAGTGTGAAAGCGAGGAGCTGGCTCGGCGTTAATGTCAAGCTCCGAGCTTAGCGCGAGAGACGGGAGCTGGCTCGAGGTTAATGCTGAGCGTCGAGCCCTGTGAGCTTGTATGAAAACTAGGAGCTTGCTCGAGGTTAATACCGTGCACGAAGAGCCGAGATTTGCGTGTAAGATGGGCTAGCTCAAGGTTAATGCCGAGTGTCGAGCCCTGTGAGTTTGTACGAAAACTAGGAGCTGGCTTGAGGTTAATGCTGAGCGCTGAGCGCCGTGCTTTGCGTCAAAGACGGGCTGATTCGAGGTTAATGCCGAGCGTCGAGCGAGTTACGTTTGGGATTTTTTAAAAGAAATTTGGCTACAGTTGGCACGTGTTCAACACGTGGGCCGATGATGTCATGGTTGTGGAAATTGAGGCATCGAAATCTCATCTACCATTGGATCAAGATCACGAGGTTGAGATGGTTTGTGGACTTCGAGGCGTTTTTATTTGCCTGTATATGCCTCCACCCCCCCATCTCATTCTTCACTTTGCTTTCTCTCTAACTTCCAGAGCTTCTCTTTAGGCGTTGTTCAATCACCGGCGGTCAGTTAATATGTTAGTATATTTAATATTATGTCGAGGGCTCAGTCCAATTCCTTGGCCTCTACATTTGACCGGGGCGGCGGCAATCGTCTTAGTAACTCCTCGGACTGGGAAGCATTTGAAGAGGGTAAGAAGGTATACAATTCCGAGCCGCTCCGAACTCGTAAGCCCTTCGTCGTGGAGTCAAGTGACTCGGAGGAAGGTGTCGAAGAGGCGAACGCGGTTGGCGGGGGAGAAGTTGATAACGAGGGCGAAGGATACAGGGAGGAGGATGAGGGTGTTGAGGAAGAGGGTGATTCTTCAGATAGTATTTCTTCACCGGGGCCTCAAATTGAACTGTTCGCTTCGAAGGTTACTCGAAGGAAGAAGCTAATGTGGACCCTTTTAGACAAACCTGAGGACACACCCGAATTCTTCGAAACACGGACTAGATGTTCCTTATCTTCAGCAACCAGGTTCGATTAGGATGTACCCAGACGATCTTGAGGATAAAGTTTGGTACGGGGTGTAGCCCTCTTCTCCAAGCCGACCGAAACTGAAGATTGATGATGAGCAGAGCGTAGTGACACGCACTGATCTTTCCCTGACATGGGCGAGATATTTCATTCCCCTGAAGTATGAGTTAATAGTGCCGAACCCTGGGCTTCAACCCAATGATACCATGTCCGAATGGTTTTGTATGTTTCTGGTTGATACATTCGATTCAGGGTTGAGGCTGCCCTTGCATCCATTTGTGAAGGTGTTAAACTGGGCCGGTTTAAGTCCGATGCAGTATGACCCTAATTCTTGGAAGCAGCTAATGTGCTACCTTTTGCTTAGCGAAAAAAAGGGGTGCCACTGAAGCTGAAGCATTTTCGAGCCGCCCTTAGTGTGAGCTCGTCGTCTACGCATGAGTGCATATATTACGTTTCTCCTCGGCCCAATAACCGGATTGTTTACGGTCACCCGGATTCTATTAAGGGGTGAAAAAATAGGTACTTCATCATTCGTAGTCCAACTCCATGGGATATTCCGATCGCATGTGCCTAACCTCAAGCCTCCGAATGGGAAGGAGCTTACGGAAGAGGAGTGAGATGACGTGAAACAGGTCATCGGGGGCAAGAGTATTCGCTTGTAGATTGTGCGCGAGAGGCACTTAGCCCGGATTGGACTGAACCCTGCCGACCCCTGTATGTTTTTCGTTTCCTTTTTCTTGCATCTTTTTTCCTTCGTTCTTACAACTTCGATTTTCTTTTGCAGCAACGGACGACGCCGAGATTGAGCGGAGGAAGGCCCAATTGGAAAGGAAGGATGCCCAGCAGTCGAAGCAGAAGAAGAGGCCACCTGAGGGAGGCTTTGAAGGGACTTCCGATCTGAAGTCCAAGAAGTCGAAGGTTTTCACGGTACCGGGGACTCTAAGATCGATGAAGATGGTATCGAGCTCCAGCAACCTTAAGGTTTCTGAGCTGTTGACGAAGGGTGTCCTGCCCTTCAAGCCCTCGGCCCAGGAGATCGTTGGCGAAGCTGGGCTCCTACCGTGGGCCCCTGACTGGTCAGTGAAGGTAGTTGACTTGCTGACTGAGGGACCCATATCGGTCGAGGCAATGGAGCACCTTGCCACGTCTCACGACCTGGAGGGCTTTTCCACCGAGACAACTGAATCATGCTACATGAGGTGGGCTCAAGCCGACATGGTGGCAAGTGCTAACAAATTTCGTAATTTCAAGTCATTTTCTCCTAAAAATTTCTCAGTCTTGGTCCCTCGTTTACATGCGACAATTGCCGGGGCCCAATTGAAGGGATTGCACGCTCTTGAGCTCCAGCGAGAAGTAAAGAATGCTCAACGTTATGAGTGTGACATGGAGCAAAAAATACGAGTTGTTAACGCCAAAGCTCGCGAGCGGGCTCTTCGGGCGGAACTGACCTCCCTCGTCGAAAGCCAAGCTTGGAGGAAGAAGGAGATGGAGGCGAAGATCAAGAGGAAGCTCAAGGAGTGGAGTGCCGCCATGGACAAGGTCATCGTGTCTTAGAACAAAGCATACCATCCGGCCATTGAGCACGTGCTACGCAAGTATCCCCAGTGTGAACTTAAGGAATTTCACTATTCAATGAAGTTCGACGAGCCTCCGCCAACTCTCGGGGGAGACGAAGATGACGATGGTCGCCAGCCTGGCGAGGAGGAAGAACAACCAGTGGCCGACCCCAAAGCGACACCACGGGAAATGATGAGGTGCCCCCTCCACTCAGCAGTGACTTTTCCCTTTTTATTTTTGCCTTTTGTATTTGCCGAATGTGGACTGGCCACCACACTTTTTTGTATCGATTTTAAATGAATGGAAAGAACTTCTTTGGGCCGACCTCTTTCTCCTTTCGTTGGGGACGCTTTGTGATTTGGCCAAGTCTATATGAGGCTCAGAATGATGTCTTTTACTTTTATGCTAGATGGTCGATATTGTTTTGGTTGCCCTTCGTAACGCTGAGCTCGAACACCTTAGGGATCGTGTGAAATCCCTAGAGGCTAGTTTGGCGCATTATCGCAAAGAAGCCAGGACCAGGAAGCGGCCCTCACATACTTCATGAACAGGTCAAAAGAGCTGAGCTTGGAATCAGCCCGTTTAAGGAAGACGATTTCCGACCAAGGCTTGGATAACGCTGAGTCCGAGTGGTCGAGATCTCTCGCTTCCATTCAACGCCCCATCCTTTTGGGAGCGGTTGGCCCTCCGTAGGTGGCCCATCTCCGACCCTGAGGCTGGAGCCACCGAGACCGGGTGATGCTCAGAGCTATGTTGCTGGAGCGTCCACCTTAGCGACTTCTAGGGACCTTGATGGCCTCGTTGACGAACAAACGCATTCGATTGGGCTCGAACTGGTTTGCGCCAGTCCTAAGGCCCCCCAAATGGAGAGGTAGGCTGAGTTTATAACAATTGTAACTTTATTGTTATCATAACTCATGCGGCCTTATCGACTGTATTAATGAACTTCTATACCTTTGTAATCTCATAGAGGTCTTCTCAATGAAATGATCTTTCCGTTTTTTTTGAATTCGGCTTCGATCTGGACTTATTCCGAGCTTGTGTTGGCGAGGCGGACCTGCTATCCGTTTGGAATACGGGACGTTTCATTTTCCAAGGCTTGTCTATCCCTGGCCGTCAGCGAGTGGAAGAAAGACCAACTCGGGGCATAGAGCTCCAGGTCTTTGCCAAGGGCAAGGATCGTAAATATAATTGAAACTTTCATAGGTTTGGGGTCGACACCGAGTAGCGACGGCCTGAGAGATTGAGAAATTTCTCGTTAGTGTTTGAGGTCGACGTCGAGCAGCGATGACCTGAAGATTGAGAAGAGGTCGATGTCGAGCGGCAAGGACCTGAGAGATTGTGAAATCTCTCGTTTGTGAATGAGATCGACGCCGAGCGGCAATGACCTGAAAGACTGAGAAATCTCTCGTTAGCATTTGGGGGTCGACGCCGAGCGGCGAGGACCTGAGAGATTGAGGAATCTCTTGTTGGCGTTTAGGGGTCGACGTTGAGCGGCGATGACCTGAGAGATTGATAAATCTCTTGTTAGTGTATGAGGTCGACGCCGAGCGTGAGGACCTGTGAGATTAAGAAATCTCTCGGCGTTTAGGGGTCAACACCGAGCGGCGAGGACCTGAGAGATTGAGAAATCTCTCGTCTGGAGTAGTAAAGCCGAGATGTTCTAACTCAAAAAATAAACTTCATTGCTTTTACTTGCTTGGTTACATAAAAGGAGGTACATTAATTGGGTAGCGCTTGCTACCATCACTGACAACTATGTCGGCCTTTGTGGCCCCTCATGGAACTTGATAAGATGCTCTGCGTTCCAGGGTCTTTTGACTACCCTGCCCCCTGGGTCTTTGAGTTGGTACATGCCTGGACGTACCATTTGGGAGACCTTATACGGGCCCTCCCAATTTGGGGCCAGTTTGCCTTTCTTGGTGGGGTCAGAAATAGCAAGCTTTCTGGGTACGAGGTCACCCTCCTTGATGTCGGTCGAACAGATTTTCTTATTGTAAAACCTTTCAATCCGTTGCTGATATATTCCTTCTGATGGTGGTTTTTTCACGGATTTTGTCGATTAGGTCTAAGTTGACCCTGAGATCGCTCGAATTCGATTCCTCGTTGAAAGTTGAAACCTATGATCCTAGGTGAAGGGAGCCTAATTTTCAGGGGGATGACTGCTTCTGTCACATGTCTGGTTGAAAGAGGACTCACCCGTGGGGATCATTTTTGTTGTTCGATACGACCAAAGGACGCTGGGCAATTCGTCGACCCACAACCCCTTGGGAGATTTGTCCAACCGTTTTTTGAGACCTTAAATGATTTGGCGGTTGGCATTTTCAGCTTGGCCTTTCAACTGGGATGACATAGATGAGAATCACTGCTGTACCCTGAGCTCTTCACAGATTTTTCAGAAATTTTAGCTGGCGGATTGAGTTTCGTTATCGGTGATGAGTATGCACGGGATCCCGAACCGATAAATGATGTGTTTCTAGGAGTGTTGGGCTTGATGCTCGGTTATCGTAGCCAAGGGTTCTGCCTCGACCCACTTTGTGAAATAGTCGATGATCACAATGAGGAAGCACCTTTGGCCTGTGGCCTTCGGAAAGGGGCCGACTAGATCCATCCCCACATGGCAAAGGGGGCCGAGCTGGCAAGTGACTTGAGTTCATCTTGTGGCATACGCCTGATCGAAAAGAATCTCTGGCAGGGGCCGTATTATTTTTACAAGATCATGGGCATCTTTCAGTATGGTCGGTCAATAGTACCCGTGGTTGAGTGCTTTCCTCGCGAGCGACCTGCTGTCCATATGGCACCCACCAATTCTTTCGTGCAACTCCTCCAGCGCATACTTGGCTTCATCGAGACTCAGATATCGGAGATATGGTCTCCCATCCACCTTAGTGTATGAGCGCTTGAAGAGTACATTGTTAATCAATGTGAATCTTTCCGATCGGATTCTTATCTTCTTGGCCTCGGCCGGGTTTTGTGGGAGTTCACCATTTGTCAAGAACTTCTGGATGGGATCCATCCAAGTTTCCGCTTGTATGCCTGGTTGAGGCAAAGGACCTCGGCGTTCTCCATGCTAGGCATGAGGAGGACCTCGACTAAGATAGTGTGATCTAGGCCTTCGAAGGACGACGAGGCGAGCTTGGACAAGGCATCGGTCTGACTATTTTGTTCTCTCAGAATACGCTCGACAGTGGTGCATTCAAAGACTACTAAGAGAAGTCTGACGCGCGCCGAGTACTAGATCATCCGGGCGTCACAGGCTTCATAATCCCAGAAGATCTTGTTGACCACGAACTGAAAGTCAGTGAAGACCCTCACTCGTCTTGCCCCTGCCTTGTGGGCTAGCATGAGTCCGACGATCATTGCTTCGTGTTCAACCTCGTTGTTGGGGGCCAGAAAATTGAGACATAGAAAATACCGAAGGACGAAGTCGTTGGGGCTCCTGAGTATGACGCCAGCTCCGCATTCACCCTTGTAGGATGATCCGTCGACATAGATCTTCCAAACTGGTTCATCATCTCAGATTTCCGATGCTTTAGGAATGGTACATTCCGTGATGAATTCGGCGAGGGCTTGCCCTTTGATGGCTGCCCGAGGTTGGTAGCTGATGTCATGTTGGCTCAGTTCGATTGACCAGTTGATCAAGCGGTCGTAGTTTCCGAGCGGCCATCACCAATGCATAGGCGACCTTTTCCATCCTGGTGTATTGAAGCTCAGCGTCATGCAGGACTCTGCTGATATAATAGATGGACTTTTGTACCCAATCTTCCTTCCTGACTAATACAGTGCTGAACGCGTTTTCCGAGGCGGCCATTTAGAGAAAGGTCCCGACTGACTCTGGCTTGCTAAGGAGCGGAGGTCTGGTGAACTAGGACTTCGCTGATCGAAAGCAAGCATTGAGGTTCTCCCCACTTGAAGCTTTTCGCCCCCCTGAAGGGCTTTGAAGAATGAGAGCGACTTTTCTCCAGACTTGGAGAGGAAACGACCGATGGCCGCCTGTTGACCCGTGAGCCGTTGTTCTTTGACATTTCTTAGAGGAGCCTTGTCTAGTATGACCTGAATCTATTCGGGGTTCGCCTCAATGCCTCGTTGGCTGACCACGAATCCGAGAAATTTTCCTGAGGTGACACCGAAGGTGCATTTGGAGGGGTTAAGTCTCATACTGTGGGTCGTAGGACACCGAAAGCCTCCTCGAGATCACTGACGTGATTATGCCTTCTGCGGCTCTTGATGAGCATATCGTCAACATATACCTCTATGTTCCGACCTATCTGTTTTTTAAAGACCCTATTGACAAGCCTTTGGTACATAGCATTGGCGTTTTTCAGCCCGAATGGCATGACCCGGTAGCAATAGAAGCCTTGGTCGATTACAAAGACTGTCTTGGGGATGTCCGGAGGGAACATTCTGATTATGGTTTTAGCCTGATAAGGCATCCATGAAGCTTTGCAGCTCGTGGCCCGAGGTCGCCTCTATCAGGGCGGTGATGCTTGGGAGGGGGAATGGATCTTTAGGACAGATCTTGTGAGGTCTGTGAAGTCTATACAGATCATCCACTTCCCATTTGGTCTCTTCACCTTCATAACATTGGCCAACCACTCTGGGTAGTTGACCTCCTGTATGAACCGAGTCGAGAGGAGCTTGTCCACTTCTTTTATCGTCTGTTGCCTGTCACGGGCGAACTTACGACGCTTCTGTTGGACTGGTTTCGAGTCCGGGTGGACGCTCAGCTTGTGCATTATGAGGTCCTCCAAAATCCCTGGCATATCCGAGGGTGTTCATGCGAAGAGGTTGACATTCCGACGAATACAGTCGATAATGGCCAGTTTTAGGTCTGGAGCGAGAGACTGGCTCACTCAGAACCCTTTAGACTTGTCCTCTCCAGAGAAGGGTATCTTCTCCAACTTGTCGACGGGCTCCGAGCCCAACAAACTTATGTCAGACGGAAGTCCGACTGCGTCAAGGGGAAAACTCCGCCCCCCACTGTGGCCATATAGCACAAATGAGCAGATTTCTGATTGCCTCGGACGATGCAGATCCCGTGGTCGGTAGAGAATTTCATCTTCAGGTGATAGGCGGAGGGCACTGCCTGGGGGGAACAGAGGTCGAGTCTTCCGAGGATAGCATTATAATCGGCCTAAACGTTGACCACCATGAAATCCATTGCCTCTGTTCGGATGGTTTGGGCCATTCCGGTTGTGACATCAAGCGTGACGATTTCCTCAATTTGGACAAGAACGCCTGAGAACCCGTGGGGCGTGTACCCGGCCGGCTTTAGCCTCTCGCGAGAGAGTTTGTGCCTTTCGAACATGACCAGGAACATGATGTTGAC
The DNA here is from genome assembly GCA_017893485.1 of Hemerocallis citrina. NCBI lineage: Eukaryota > Viridiplantae > Streptophyta > Magnoliopsida > Asparagales > Asphodelaceae > Hemerocallis > Hemerocallis citrina. Next base: position 188,369,337 of record CM030368.1, on the reverse strand, counting down.
CCAGCTTTCATTGTCAACGAGGGTGCGACGAACCTCGTGATTAACCATTCCGAGGCTGACTACTAGGCGTCGCAATGAGGCAGTTGGACGCCTTCTAGGTCTTTGCTGGAGAATGAGACCGCCAGTCCTTGATCCCTCGGGGGTGGATAGTTATGGATTGAGTTAACCTCCCAAACGAAGGCCTTGCTGGAGGTGTTTGACTCTCCCCCCATGGGTCCGTCGTGGACTTAGTGAAGAATGGTCGGCCCAATGGCTCCTTTGGGCTCGAGTTCCGCCTCTGGATGTTTGTTGGCTATTCGATGTGGGGGCGTAGCCTTCGAGTTAGTCCGGGTGAACTCCCTTAGGTACCCCTTTGGATGAAAGCGTCGATTTCGTCTTTGAGGGCCCGACAATTATCAGTCTCGTGCCCGTGGTCCCGATGGAACCGACAGTAGAACCTCTGGTTCCCTCTTCTTGTTGTTGTTGGATCGGGGAGGATGGTGGATGATTCCCTTATCCTCAATTTCCATGAGGATAGCTGACACACTCTGAGTCAGCGGAGTGAACTTTTCGAAGCGTGGGACAGGAGGCAGTCGTCTCTGACCGAATGTATCTTTATGAGCCTTCTTCGTGGGCCCGGAGTCATTGACCTTTCTCTTCCCCTTGACTGGGGTTTCTTTCAGACCTTCAGGGTGCAGAGCCTTCTCGACTCGGATGTACTTTTCGACCCTGTTGAGGAGGTCAGGAAAATCAATGGGCGGTTTTTTCGCCAAGGAGGCCTTCAGCTGGCCATGGCGAACATATACCGGAAGGCTACTGTAGCGCCCCGGATTCCGTCATCGGACGTCCGTGACAGCACCAAGATCTTTGCCTTCAAATGCATCTCAACACAGTAAATAGCATGGAAATTTAAAACACTTTTATTGCCATCAGAGTTAATACATCAATAATTACAAGTATCAGTTTATCATATCAAACTGTAACATCCCTCTTTTTTGACTCTAAATTCAATTCTTTCGATTTCTATATCACTTTAAACATAAACTAAGATAGTTATATTTCAAAGAAAATTCGGGCAGAGTTTCCCCTGAAAATTTCTGCCCCGAAACACAAAAGGCTTACGGAATTCTGCTCTAAATTTCCGTAGCTCACATCACAGGCAATAATATCATGGGCTCCCCAGGCCAAAATGAGCAGAATCACACAGGCTATATATATATATATATGCTCTGAGGGCCAAACTCATAATAGAATATCAAATATCAAATAAAAACCATAAGTTTCTTTGAAAACGATGTAAGGTTTTTAGAAAATAACTTATAATACATACCACAGAAACATGAATCTACACCTCACCTCTGCACTGCTGAGGACCTGCAACAATAGGGGTCTAGGGTAGTCCAGAGACTTCCTAACCCCCCAAACACTAAGGGGTTAGCCATTGCTGGTGTGAGTATAATCTATTGATTAAGCAAATAAATTATACTTTATAAGTAAAAAAAAAATAGAACGAACTTATGAATATCAAGATAAACCTGAACATGTAAACATCATAATTGGAAATTCACCTCGATTACTCTCCGAGTCATTTTCTGTATGTATATCCATACCCGCTCACAACATACTTATCCTTAGTTGGAAAATCATTCAGAAAATGGTCGCTTAACGCCCCTCACTTTATGCTTTACACAAGTATTCCTATAGCTTTAATTTCCCATAAGGCTTTGTATTCACAAATAATTCTATTTCCACATAACTGCACCTCATTTACCATTCATTTGCTTTTATAGACTCACGACTTATATTCTTCCCCAATCTCATATCACAGAACATCGCATCCATTCATTTCTTACAACATATATCGTCACGTCTCGCAATACATCACTTCACACTCATTAAACACTTCAACTATCATACTCACAATTCATCATGAATGGAAAATAAACGCGTATCCTGATTTCCTAGTGTTCGTGTATGTCATGAAATAGATTCTAATGCACAACTCATATGCACACCATGCTCTTAATCTAATGCAAACTTGATTTGGAAATGTATGCATCCCATACTACATACTCCCCAAATCGAGTTCGTATTCTTTAGATGGTAGGGTTCAATCCCTCGCCATGCATCCTACTCTTGTACTCCTTCCTGTTCCTGACATTTATTTAGTGACTGGTAGAGCTGCAGCAAATACGGTCTATTCCGTCTACTGTATCAGATCGGTGGTCTTTCTCCACTTCCGAAAGTCGGTGATCACTCCGATCTATCGGAATCGGTGGTCTCTCTCCACTCTGCCCGGCCGGTGGTCTCTCTCCACTCCCGACAGGCTGGTGATCATTCAGCTCCGCTGCAATCCTGTCAGAATCGGTGGTCCTTCTCCACACCCGGACTCTACCATAAGTTATCTGAACATAGGGCGAATCGGCAGGGCCTTTCCCTACTCCGCCAGAGACTGAGAGTTACACTCTAGCTCTTTGTTCATATGGATAACTTAGAACATAACGTACTCATAGGGGTCCATTCCCCTAGATTTCGATATCTCTATCACTAAATCTCAGGAATTAACAGTCGAGATCACGCCGCACGTGTCCCACACGAGACGACGCCGCACGTGTCCCTTTGACAGGTGAGTAGTACACGCCCAACTAGTGCCTGTCCTTACTAATCATCTAAATTAATTTCTTAATCTACCAACTAGGTTCAAGTGAATCCAACCTAGTTGAATCTCAACAAGTCTCATCTAGATTTAGTTGGGGTTCAACCTAGCCTCCAATCATGCTATGAGTTGACCCACACATGCACCAAACTAGTGCACTCAATGTGCACCACACTTCACAACAAGTACGCATATAAGCATGTATTGATTATATACATACCCATGCATAACCGTATTTCATCTAACACCGCTTAACTCCTTCATTAATCACCACTTGGTTTCTAGGTGAAACTATCAATACTCAAGGTCTTATTGTTCACATTTACAATGAAATATTACAATGAAAATAACACTATAGTCCTGTTCTCAATTAGTGACCCCACTTGGCCCTTATCTGGCCCATGGAAAACAATTGCACAGCAAGATCAAACATATACAATTAGTTATGACCTTTTGGACTTCAGTCCAAAAGCAATCGGCTTTAGCTCTGTCCTTTCAGACCAGCTGCACTCCACAAATTTTTTGACGTATCAAACGACCTCGATAATTTATGAAATTTAAACTATAGTTGTGGACACATACAAGAGTGTCCACGAAAATCCCTAGTTCAAAACACCCAGGCTGCACTGAGATACGAAATCGGAAATACACAGCAAGTCGTAATTTAAAATCTTCATAACACATCATGTACATAAAATAAAAGAGATCATACTCACAAATTGTCCCGCGAAGACTCGAAGCACCACCATGCATCCGAAGTCGCCAGTATTTCCTTTCCGAAATCCTTTCGAAAAACGGACACCGCCACGATGTAGAGAACCCTTCTATTAGTCTACCCCTCAATTTAATTTGAAAACGATGAAGAGATGGGGTGGATTTTGGGTGGGGAAAGCATCAACCGAAAGGTTCGGCATGGGTTCTTTTTCTTTCGGTTTGGGAAGGGAACGGGAGAAAGAGAAGGAGAAAGAAGGAGGTGGGGTGGGATTTTATAAAAGGAAAAATAAATAATTAATGTAAGGGAAAATTTTATATAAGCCCCCCAAGTCTAAATATATTTTAAATAAACCCAAAAATCTCTACTTTAAGATTATAAACAATACAAAATACATTAAAACCACCTCTTAATAATCCTTTAAAATTATAAAATAAAGTAGACAATAAATCTGATGTTTCTCAATAACAATCAATTGTTATTAGAAAATACACAATCGTGTGCAATTCTCAATTGCGCACAGATTGCGAGGCAAAATAGTCATATGCTATTTTGCGGGGTATTACACCACTCCCTCCTTAGAATCGTTCTGTCCTCAGAGCGACGCTAGTGGGGAAGAAAACAAAACACAAACATTAATGGTTCACGAGACATTTTCCTGAACCATCTCCAGTTTCTCGAGTGATATTCTTGAAAAACTGGTCTTCTACCAAGTCGAACTATTGTCGTTCAGCCTTCGGGACAGACCCATCATGAATTTGATGCTGACATTCTTCTGCTCCTGCTCTGGAGTAGACAATGGCTGCATTACCTTGCTCTATTCTTGTCTACAAGTGATGTTGATTTACTCCTTGATTACGACTCCTATTGGTTGATGACCACTCCCT